>VDFB02215708.1:39528-64426 GCA_007258455.2 Sequoia sempervirens
CATCTCATTGCAGCACATGATAGGCAGAAAAAGTATGCAGATGCTCATCGTGTTGATCGGCAGTTTGCAGTTGGAGATCGTGTGTTTCTCCGGGTGCATCCACTAAAGAGTCCTATCCGTTACGGAAAGGTTTCTAAGTTGGCACCCCATTTTGTTGGGCCTTTTGAGGTGTTAGAGAGAATCGACCCTGCTGCCTACCGCCTAGCCTTGCCACCTAGCCTGTTGAAGTTTCACAATGTTTTTCATGTTTCTTTCTGGGACCTTATTTTCCTGATGTTACTCATGTGCTGGATTGGAATACCTTGCAGGTCGAGGACGGGCAACTAGCTCTAGAGCCCGTGGCTGTGCTTCAGCGTCGGAGTCTCTTCCTTAGGGGCAGAGATATTGAGCAGGTGCGGGTCTAGTGGGATCCGAATGATGAAACCTCGACAACTTGGGAGGATGCATCTCTCATTAGAGAGGCTTACCCTTATTTGTTCTCTGGCTTCCAGGAGTAAGCCATGTTCTAGGGAGGAGGATGTAACACTCCCATGTTTGTTGATTCATTAGATACTCTTGATACTTTTCATATTGTCGATACTCTGTGATACTCTATGTAGTGGTTTTATATCTGATCATGTGTGTTTCTTAGTTAATTGCTTACTGCTCTTTACATTTTGTGTGACAATTGATGATACATTATACATAGATGATTTGATTTATTATGCAATGATAGTTCTTTAAATCTATATGCGATAATGATATTATGTTTACGATGACATGTTCAATATATTAGGGTGGAAGGACGGAGTAGTACCACTCGCTTGCGAGTGCCCTACTACCCCGCTATTTCCTTTCACAATGTACTTCAGTGGAGATTATATGTTACTTGATGTTTAATTGCTTGCAGGGATTGCAGGATTAAAAGTCTCGATTCCACCTGCTTCGGCAGGACTAGGCGAGCACAAATTAAACCCAACGGGTACGATGTGGTTAAAAAGGAATTGTTAAGGAAGAATTTCCCGACCCAAGTCTGTCATTTCGTATGAGGTGGTTGAAGCATATATTGATATGATTTTTGTCTTGATATTTTGATGGTTTTTAAGTTAAATGACTTATTTAATTTATTTATGTTGGTGATAGTTAATTTAATTATTTTAGAATTAAAAGATTAAATTAAAGTTATTTTTATTAATTATGAGTTAGTAAGTATTAAGGTTTAATTATATTTTGATTAAAAGTTAATTATCTATAAAAGCTTGTTTAATTAAAAATTTGGAATTGAGTGGTGGTAATTTCAAATAAATAAATAAATAATTACATAAATAATAATAATGATAAATTAAAGCTGGAGAAACTTGTGGAAGTTATTCGGAAAATGAGATTAGTTATTTTGTTTCAAAAATCTTTCACGGAAACGGAAGAGGAAGAGTGAGGGGTGGTTAAAATTGGTTTTCTTTTAATAAGGAGGAGGAGAGAGTCAGACGGGGGGGATTTTTCTTTTAGGAAAATTCGTCTGGAAATTTTTGGTTTTCGGAAACGAAGTTACAGAAAAAGGGGCAGTATTGGAAAGGAGAAGGAAAGCATCGGGGTTGGGTTTCTTCTTCAGCCGTAGGATGCCAGGTTCCTTTCAAAATTCTGTGCTATTTGCTATGCTTTTATTTTTGGTTGGCTGTACTGTTGTTGAGTTGAAAATTTTGGCTATGTTGAAATTATGATTGAAAATTCCTGCCCATGGAAATCTTGCAAATTTTCCATAAGATTAAAAAAAAAAAACAATATTGTCCAGAATTATTCAATACAAATATTTGTAAATCTGAAGTTGACAAAGGAATTATTGTTTGGATTTTATTCCAGATCTTGAATTTTATTTGTTCAAAACAAATTAGTTTATCAATGCCTGAGAATCAGGGTTAAATGGGGGTTTTACCATTTAGTTGGCAAATACAGATTTGTCGGTTTAATTCTCTCTAAAATTTCTAGAAAAACAGTTTTAAATTTGTATGGATTGGGTAATTGGGTTTATTCTCACCCTGTGTACGTTTCGCTGGATTGCATTACCGTGTATTTTATTGTTTATTTTATTGTATGAAATTCATTCATATTGAATAAATATTTATATTTATATAAATCAATATTGGGCTTTTGTATTCGATTCGTTCTTTTGTATTTTGTAAAAGATAATGTATTGTTGAGTAAATCGCGAAATTTTCCATTGTTGAATTTTGGTATGTCGATTTCTGGAATATTGTGCCATATGCTAGCATAGTATACACCATATTTGAAATATATATTCTATTCTCTATCCTCCATAGTGAGTGCATACAGGATTCCATAGTATGTGGGTATACAGAAATTTGCATAGTAGAGTAAAATATTGAAAACCGTAATAGTTATTTTAAACACTGTTTGGTCTTGGTTTCTCGCAACCCTATGCTTTGGCCTTGTGCTAGATCTTCTGTGTGTTTGTGAGGGGCGAAGTCGGCAGCGACCATATTTCCCCGTCCTCCATTTCCTGCGGCTACGCGCATAGGTCTCCCTTTTTCTCGTTGTTCGTCGCGCCATGTAAGGGTTTCGCTGTGTCGGGCGTTTCATTATCAGTTCTTTCCTTTGTTTAAAACTCGCTGGTTCTTGTGTGTCTGTTAATGACTGAAAGCGTCCTGTTTATTCCATGCCCTACTTTTTTTTTTACTGGCTTATATATATAGTTATATCCTTTTAAAACACGTACTATTTCGAATTAGTCAATTCCTATGTGTTTTTAAATGCGTTTCCGTATGTATTCGTTGTCTTTTCATTTTGAGCTTGCAGTGCGGTACCATTATTGTCAATATGTTTGCTTGCTATATGCATAGTTTTTAATTCGGCGCCCACAACCTTTCGGGTAAAATATATATATCCATGGTCAGATTCGGACAGTGTACCAACCGTTTGGTAGAATTTCATATGTAAGGAAATATGTATGGTATATGGTTTAATATTAATTTGAACGCCATGTTTAAGTAATTTTGTATTTTAAGACTATATATGTATATGTGTGTAACATTAATATTAATATAAATTAACAATATCATATATATATACATTTATATTTTTGTATTTATAATTGTTTATTTATTTTTATCAAAATTTAATAGCAGGATAATTTGTTGATTTTGTTATAAAGTTATAGAGATAATTTGTTATATATGTTATTTTCCTAGTATAAGTGTATTTATACATATATACATTGGAGAGTATTTATACACACAAATTTTGTATTAAACTTAGTTGTCAGAGAATATCAATCATAGTGTGTTTGGGAAATCGAAGATAAATTTGTTTATGCTATATTATTAGATGGAGTTCTCTAGACTTAACAATTGAGGAAATTACTGTCTTAAAAGATTTCCTTTAATGGAGTTATTCTGCGATTTGTTCATTTCTGGATATTATTGTGTTCCTTATGGTTTTGTTTTGTGTAAGAATTCTTTTATTGATTGAATTCTGGTCTTGTTATTTGGGTTTTGTTCTTTTGTGGGGGCAATCTGAGATTAACATTTCTATCTAGGAGCCTAAGTGATTCCAGAGGTGGGATAAGGTGGTTGGCTTTGATTTTGATTTGAATTTAGACTTGCGATGTCTATGGTTTGGCTATACATTTGGATTGTACTGGATTGTGGATGTGATTCCTTGTAGTTGGTGGGATGGTTATGCCTCACTTTTGGTTTGTTCTTTGATATTATTGTTTTGTGGTTGGGTGTTTTGAGGGAGTGGCTCTAAGTGGGCGGTCGGCGCACAAAGGGGCGCCAGGATAGCCCTCATTAGAGTAAATTTAATAAGTGATAATTTTAAACAATTAACTAGGGGTGGGTAGTAACACACTAAAAAGATAATTGTTGTCTCATTCACCTTTTAGTGCTACCACAGAATAAAGGGGATTGGGAAGGCCGTGGTTGGCATGATCGTTGCCTTGTCTCCATGAAAGGTAACGGTTCCGCATGAGCAACCCTATGGGGCGGTTCCTTGAGATAGGTAGCCTGGATAACCATAGATGGAGGCAGTTCCTAGTGCTTGGTTTCCTGGATAATCCATCAGTAGATGGAGGCGGTACCTTGCAATAGGTAGCCTGGAGAATCCATGTTAAGCCATGCGATGAAACTCTCCTCTAACATTCATATTTGTGTTGTCCGTTGGAAATCCTCTGGAATTGATCACTTGCCTTGTATTGATGATTTTTGTTGTTGTTTGGATTTGAGTGCTTTTATGCGTTGTGTGATTTCTTTTAGTTGGTTGTGAGTCTTTGCCTTGTCGGTCTTGGTCGGGAACCCTTCCTTTGCAACTCCTAGCACGGGGGTGGTCAGGTGGATCGTGTTTTGAACCCCGTTGAGATTCTCTCTTTTATGCAGGTTCATCTTTCAGTGCTGAGTTGCAATATCAGTGGATTCTTTGCTCATGGGTTCCAGATTTATGTATTTATGTGATTCTTTTAGTGATGTATCATTTCCATCTAATTGGGAAAGTCTTGTATATTATTGCACATGGTGCTATTGTAATGAAATCTCATGTTGATGCATTGTACTTTTATTGTAAACTTGGTTATGAGAAGAATTTATAATGATGTTATAACTTTGGATATTATTTGATCTTATGGCTTGATTGTTGTTACTGATGTAATTATACTTATAGATGTATGTATGTATGATTTTTGTAATGGTTAGTTAGATGTTCTATTAAGAATTTAGTTCTTAAGTAATGACCTCGTGTTCCTCAAAGGATTAAGTTATGCAATTTGATTAATGGTTATGTTATGTTATTTACTATTCTTTCCTATGTTTAAAAAAAAAATTTGGTTGCATTTTACTTAATTCCTTTGGGTTTGCATGGTGGGGCATTACATCATCAAATTTCTATCATTATATGGTATGGTACTTGGAAATACCCTATGATACAACTTACCCTATTTAATGAGGCTAGATTGCTACCTTGATTCCACCTTAATAAAGCAAGCGGAATCAAGGGGGGGAATACATCTAGCCTCAAATGTGATTTCTAGAAAAGAAGTTATATAAGAGGATTTTTGGACAGCTAAAAAGTTCATGTTGCAAGATGTGGTTCCAAACATCGTGGTTTTGTAGATAGCTACAATGGGGGATTCATACTCCCATACTATGATTGAACTTATATGTGTATCCTTTTATGAATCAGGGATTTATATTTGATTCCTTTTTCTTATATATGCACACAAAGTCATATGAGGACTAAAGTGGGGGCTAAATGTATTGTAGAAAATTGTAAGCTCTTGAAAGCAAAGCAATTTCACACTTAATTTGGATCTATTTTAAGCACCCTTGCATTAATCACCCTTTAAATCATCATTAATAGGCCCCTAAGACCCATTATTTCAGATCTCGAGGCTTATTTCACCTAAAAATCCCATAAAATCATTCAAAACACAAAAAATCTGGAAAACCCACCTCAAAACGCTAAGGTGGGACTCATTCACCACCTTGGGTGAATGAGTTCAATTAGGTGGGACCCATTCACCAAGTGTGGCAAATGAGTCCCCTTTAGGGTCCTTTTCAATTTTGAGTGAGAAATTCACCATTTCAATTCAAAATTTTAGTGGATGTCGGCATTTGAGCTCTAAATAATAGTCAATTAGGTATTAATTCCTATATAAGAAAGTGTCTAAGCCATTTTTATCATTCTAAGCCATTTGAGCAAGCATTTTGAAGAGAAAAATCAAGAGCCAAGTGTTGAGAATCTTTCATAAGAGCATTCAAGTTTCAAGAGAAAGTAAAGTTGAAGCATTGGAGCAATATTAAAGCATTTTTTAGGTCCTCAAGCTCAGTTTCATCCAACATCTTGTACTGTCAAGGGTTGATCATGGTTGTCTATGGTGGATCATGATGGATTCTAGGTTAGGGAGATGCAACTAGCCATCAAGCCAAGCCTAAGGACCTGTTTCCTAAGCGATTCCATCCTCCATTGTCACTATGCATTCATCCTAAGGAAGCTACAAGCATCATTAGGGTTCATTTGGGGTGATTAGAGGTCACCACAAGTGATTCATTCATCCTCATATTTTCATTATTGCACATTAGGATAAGATTGCATCATGTTTCAAATTTCTTATTCTTAGACACACTTAAGGCTAGGGTTTTCATGCACATTTAATTATTTTCATGAAGGTTTAATTGTCAAACTAGGGGTATGACCAAGGAAAACCCCCCATTAGTGAATCAAGTTTAATTTTTTTTTGCAGGTATTTTTGTAGATTTGGATCTGAAACTTAGGTTGGAAGAAAAGAGCAAGGGTTGAAGTGTAGATCAGAACTTTCAATTCCTAAAAAACTGGAACTAGACTAATTCACCAAGAGTGGCAAATGAGTCCCATTGTAGCTATTTGCTAGATCTGTTTGCATATTTAGATACCCTTTTTCCTTAAACAAACTTCTAGACAAAAAAAAGATCTGGGACTAATTCACCCAGGTTGGAGAATGAGTCCCAGTTGGTCAAAAAGTTTTAATCTTCGGTCTTTCAGAGTTGTTTCCAGTCACTTCAAGGTTTCTAGGTGCACATCAGTGATTTAATTACTTTTTTTATTTTGTTTACATTTCTAAGGCATTTTCTAGGTCATTACACTAAACTAGGGTCTTGCATTTCATCTTGCATATAATTGTCTTTTCCAAGTTTACACTTGGTGGTGAACCCCTCATTAGGTCATTTTCATTCCCTAGAACAACCCTCTTGCAAGATATCTTTCTCCTATGCAAGGAAATCTCAAGGATTTTTTCTTGAGTGAAAGATAGTGAAAGTTGTTCTTTCTAGGCCCTAAAGCCTAGGGTGGAGAAACTAATCCAATTTTCCATCTTTTAGGGCTATTGATGGTTTGTGTTTCTATTTGTTGGTTTTTGTTTCTATCTACTTGTAGATGTTGTTTGTTGGGGTATCAGGTCCCTTTTAATCCTATTTGTAAGGGGTTTCAGGTCCCCCTAAAACCTATTTTATGATAATAAAAAATAACAAATAATTTTTTATGTTCAACTATTGGTCCATTTTTGTTGAATATAAAACTTGGAGATAACAAAGATTTATGGCTACCAAAAGGTGTTTGGTCCATTTAGGTTGAATATAAGTTTTATTTTAAATAAAAATATGATATTTGACATGCAGCAAATCATATTTTTTGTTCAACTACTAGGGGTACAATGATCAAATTTTGGTCAAATATTTAAAAAGTCAAAATTTGGACACATCTCAGTAGATGTGCTAATGTGGCAAGTTGCATGATGAGTCACACCTCCAAACCTTATTTATAGATAGATAAGAGGCCAATCCACATTTCCGAAAAAAGGTCCTATGATATTTCAGACAACCGCTACATGCTCACAAAGTTAGCCCACATGACTATTGACCCTTCTACCCTAAATGCTTTGTTAAATGTTCATGAGATTAATAGCATAGAGCTATCAAACAGGGGTAAAAGCATCATCTGAAATACAATCATAAAGGCCTTGGCCTGCCTTGCCAGCGAAAAGATGAGGTTTTTGTATGAACTAATCTTTAGTCAGAATGGGGACTTCTTTCTACTTCGAAAGGACCAAACAATTCCTCATGTCAAGTATTTGTTTCCGCCCAGTTGCCGATGTTCTCCCATAGCTATCCTCTCTCTTATAGGATATTATTGAGTCATTTTATAGTGGCATTTGTGGAAGAGAATTGTGCAAAGTTTGACCACTGAACATTTGAAACTGTCAGTTTCATGACCACCATATAGCTGCTCTATTCCATGTAGGCAACATCTATCTAGCCATCAGATTGCAAATTTGACTGTATTTATTAATTAATTAAAAATACAAAATGCATTGAATTCTTATTTTTATAAATTAATAAACATGGTCAAATGTGCAGCCTGATGGCTGCATAGACAATGGCCTCTTCGTACTACCTTAACCCGATGTGCATCTACTAACTACTTTCCAAAATTATTTATTGAAACACTAATGAGGACGTGACATTTGGTAGACGACTGTCATGCCTTTGTAGATATTAGTCAAGATTTGTAGAGCACATACATTTAATAATACGTCGGTAAGAAGATAAAATGAAAATACAGCGATGAAAACGAAAAAATCCGACAGAATAGGGAAAACCGTTGATTGTTAGAATTAGCTCATCTCAATTCAGATAGAAAACACTTTCAATGTAATAAAACATTTATTTAAAATAAATTTGTATATTTTTTTAAAGCGAGTGATAAAATAAATCCATATATTTAACTTAATTAACAAGACTACGTACATTTTACAAACCTACTTAATATTTAGGCCGAGCACTCGTAATGGTCCTGCCCAACCTTCGCCATGTTTTGTGAACTCAGGAACGGGAAACCAGAGTCCCCGGTTGTCCTCAAAGGTCAGATGGAAACCACAACAATTAGAGTACGTCTTAGAGGGAAGTTCGTACATGCAAATGCCTCGAAGTTGCACGGTTTCAGTCAAATACAGAAACCCAAGGAAGATCGGAATGCATTGCGAACGGATTCCCCTCATTCTTATCATCTCTGAGTAGATAGGTTATTCAATGGACAAGCTAAGTTGGAATTTATTCCCCTGTTTCTAGAGTTAAGAGAACCACCTTGAATTTCATGTCAATTTTCACCAGCAAAGTGATAGGGAAAGGAGGTTATAAATAATTTCAGGCATATTTGTAACTTTGCTGGTGAAAGGAGGTTACAAAAGTTTCCTCTCAGTAGGCATATTTGCATGACCATATTTAATGAGAACATTAGATTTTTTTTATTGGCTGGAATCTTATTATAATGTTTAGGTTTGAAGAATATCATTTTTAAATTTTATTTCAATTTTTATTAACAAAGTTATTTGAAAATGATTGAATACATTATTTGAGCATATGAGACAATAAATATTTCTTCTGACTAAACATATTTACATGATCATAAGAATTTTTTTATGTATTAGAATCTTATCCCACTTTCTGTGGTTTGAAATAACACCTCATTAAATTTCATTTCAATTTTTCACAAGAAAAATATCAAAAAAGGATTGAACACATAACGGTCACTAATATTTCCTCTAACTGAACATATTCATGTGATCATATTAAATGGAAATGCAAGACTTTCTCTCTGTATTAGAATCTTCTCCCACTTGTCATAGTTTGGTAAAGTAAGTCTTTAAATTCCATTTCAATTTTCTCCAACAAAATGCCAATAAAACATGGAACACATAGAAGACCACTAATACTTCCTTTGACTAAATGTATTCACAAGACCATGTTCATTTTACTAGTTTGGTAAATTTATTTTTCAATTTTTATCAAACAAGTGATTTGAAAAGGATTGAACACATTATTGAACATATGAGACAAAATATTTCTTCTAACTAAACATACTTATGTGATCATATTCAATAGGAATGCAAGATATTTTTCTATATTGGAATCTTATCCCACTTTAAGTAGTTTGAAAAGCAACTCCTTAAACTTTATTTCAATTTTCCACAAGAAAAGTGACAAGAAAGGATGGAGCGCAAATTGGCCATTAATATTTTCTCTCACTAAACATATTGACATGACTATATTCAATGTGAACGCAAGACTTTCTTTGTGTATTGGAATCTTATCCCACTTTTTGTAGTTTGGTAAAACACCTCCTTAAATTTAATTTCAACTTTTACTAGAACAATGACAAGAAAGAATGTATACAACACATAAAAAGACACTAATATTTCTTTTGACTAAATGTATTCACATAATCATCTTCAATTAAAACCCATGAAGACTTTCTTTCTGTATGAGATATACCACTTACTAGTTTAAAAAAAACCTCCTTAAATTTCATTTAAATTTTTATAAACAAAATGGAACACAATATTCAACAAAATGAAAGGCTTTTTCCGTATATTAAAATCTCATTCCACTTTCTGTCTGGAAAACACCACAGTTAAATTCCGTTTAAATTATTAGGAAAAAAAAGAACACAAAAAACTACTAATATTTTCTCTAACTAATCATATTCACATGACCATATTCAATGGCCACGCAAGACTTTCTTTCGTGTTGGAAACGTAATACATATGTTCGTAAACTACATCAATTTACATTATCGTTTAATGAATCTATCGATTCACAAGCAACGCAAGATTTTCTTCCGTGTTGAAAACGTAAAACATATCCCTATTTATATCAACTCACTTGCCCTTCGTCTCTCACACGCGCCATTACTCAATCTTCTCGCCATTAGCAAATCTATCAATTCAAGCTTAGGTAGCTTCTTTTTACTTGCTATTTTTTTGGAAGATAAAAACAATTTTTATTTAATCTAGAAAATTCTAGTCTCTAATCATCATAGTTGTTGCAGATCAAATAATTTGAATTTTTCTCACGGATCAATTATCCTCTGCCATATGCTGCTTGTTTGCACTCGCATGTTGTTTCCAGATGATAAATTGTAATACCACATGTCTGCCTCATGAAAGAGATGCTCTCCTTGCTTTCAATTGCATCCTGCACTTTAATTGGATTCATGGCGGTGCTTTAATTGCTGTATGTGGAGGGGAGTGGAATGTGGCTAGCAGACATCACATGTTATCAAACTTCATCTTCCTAATCACTCACAGTTCCGGTTCCGGGATTACTTGATGGAAGAGACAAATGGCGAACTTGCTGGAGCTTTGTTTCAATTAAAACAGCTGCAGCTTTTAGATCTAAGCTACAATTTTTTGAGTGGTGTTCTACCCAAAGGTAATTTTTAGGAAGCAACCGTTCTGGTTTTCTTATTTATGCTTACCCTTACAGTAATAAGTACTTTTCGTCGTTGTTTTGATGTGCAGATCTATTTGCCTTGCGAGAGTTGAAACATCTAGATTTAAGTTACAACTATTTTGAAGGTGAAATACAAAAGGATTTTGCCTAGTTGCACAACTTAGCTAATCTCAATTTGTCTTCGGCCGGTTTCAGTGGTATTATTCCCTGGCAACTACGGAATCTTTCACAGCTGCAATTTCTGGACCTATCTTCTGAATCTCTGTTATAGTCCGAGCTTAGTGTGGACAGAGAAGCTGCGGGCGTTAAAATTCTTGCCACTCAATGGAGCACTGGTGAATATGACAGGAAAGCAATTGGAACCACCCCTTTCTCATCTCGACCTTGAAAGCTGCATGCTTTCAGGGCACATCCCCAAAGCTATCCAAAACCTCTCGCGCCTCTCCCACGTCCAACTGGGTTCGAACGACTTTGATGGGTCACTGCCTTTATGGTTAACAAATATCACAACTTTGGTCTCTCTTTCCTTAGAAGTCTGTCAATTAAGTGGTTCATTACCCCTAAGTCTCTCTCGTCTGCCTAGTTTAAAAGAGCTCAGGTTGGGAGAGAACGAGTTATTAAGTGGAAATCTAAGTGAAATATTATGTGGGGAATGGTCTCAGCTCAACGTATTCTCTCTGCTTGATACCAGTATATGATAGGAAGTATGCCATCTTGTATTGTAAATATTTCCACCCTCATCTATCTTGACCTGGGATCTATGAAGAAGGTGGAAGGCCATATTCCTCTTTCCATTGGCAATCTCTCGGTTCTTCAACATCTGGATCTTAGTGGCAATTTTTTGAATGGAGAGATTCCACGGTCACTTGGTCAGATTTCGTCTTTGACTTCGTTGGACATTTCTTCCAACCTACTGAATGGCAAAATACCTTCTGAATTGGTTAACGTTATCTCTTTAACTTCTTTACAACTTTCCTCTAATCTGCTGAGCGGCAATATACCTTCTGAGCTTGGTAATATTTCTTCTCTGACTTATTTACAACTTTCCTCCAATCTGCTGAGCGCCAATATACCTTTCCAGCAGGGAAAACTATCATATCTGGATGGTCTCTATCTTAGTCGCAATCAACAATTGGAAGTCTTGTAAGCATTACAGCTATTGACCTATCTTCCAACAATCTTCAAGGCAATCTTTCTCTCATTTATTTAGAGAATGCAACTAGGCTGGTTAGTCTTGATCTGTAATATAATCAGTTTACTGTTATCATTGAATCAGATTGGATACCCACAATTTACTTTGAAAGACTATTCTTAACTTCGTGTAGTATTGGGGGTATCATTCCACAATTTATTTCAACACAGTATGGATTGGAGTATTTGGAACTCTCCAACACTAATCTAATTGGAAATATTCCAGACTGGATGGGGATGCTCCATCATCTAAGATATCTGAACTTGTCATACAATAACTTGCAGAGTCCTGCTCCCTCTAGCTTGAATATAAGTTCTTTATGGGCTTTAGACTTACATAGCAATACATTACATGGTTCGCTTCCAATTCTTTCAGTGTCAGCATCAGCTTTGGAACTACTGGGCTTGTCACAGAACAGATTCACAGGTTTTATTCCGGTAAATATTGGCAATTTTCTATCATTCATCATGTTCCTGGCATTTTCAGGAAACAATCCAAGTGGCGATATACCTTCTTCAATTTGTCTTTTGCAACGGATGAAGGTTTTGGATCTCTCAAAGAACAGATTATCTGGTAAAATATAGTCAAGCTTAACTAATTGCTCTGTTTTAAGCAGATTAAATCTAGCAAATAGTGGTTTAACAGGAGAGATTCCATCTCAGATTGGAATGCTAAGCCAACTCCTTTCACTTCACCTCAATGACAATATTGTTGGAATATAATTTCTCCCACTCATTGGGAATATAAATAAGACAAATATTAAATGTAAAAGAAAAAAAACAGATGGAAAATGAGAAGTTTCTAGATGGCCGGAACATTCCAGAATGATAGAGATAAGCATTAAAATATTTATCTGTAAGAGACATGTCCGCCTAAGATCTAGAAAGGCCTAGGTAGTTTCTAGAATTATCTATGTAATTCCTAAGACCTCTATTTAAGGAGGCAGATGTAATGGATTGTGAGTGGTGGAGTGTTGGAGCTGATCATGTATGATTTGTAAGATTTCATATTCATGAATGAAATATAAGTTTATGACATTTTATGAGTTTGTTATTCTGTGTTGTGTGTTGATCCATGATCCATCCACCTCCTTTAGATTGGTATCAGAACAGACCGATCCAGGGAGACTGCAGGAGTTGAGGAGATTTGAAGATCGCAATCTGAAGGGTTCTAAAGTCCGCTGCAAATCAGCAGGAGATCATCAAAGGTAATGCACAGTATATATGGCAGATCGCAATGTAAAAGAGGTAGATCACTAATATGAATCGCATATCTAGTGAAGAGGAGTTTTAAAAACCGGAAGGAAGTGCTGAAAGATCAAAGCTAAGAAGGATATTGTTGTGGTCTTATCATAAGCTGTAGTTGTGAAGGCCTGTTAAAGGGAGCACAAACCATACAAAGGCAGATCGCTGCCAAGAGAAGAAAAAAGCTAGTCGCTGCCCAAAATAATTGTTGAAGTCACAGTTGGGAGAGGAGATCATTGTCCAAAGATCACAGAAAGAGGAGTTACCAGTCAAAAGGTGGAAATTGCATCATTAGCTTGGAGGTCACCAGATCCGTTGAAGAGATATCTAAAAAATTTGGGTAGCTGTTTGCAAGATAACAGGTATTTGTTTGCTGAAATCACTGCTCTGTCTATTCACAAAACAAAGAAGATTAAGTTAGATTTGCAGATTTATAGTTTCGAAGATGCCAGAATTGTTGCTTGAAAAGATTGCTGTGAAAAGATAATAGATCAGAGGAGAATATAAAGAAGCTGTAGCTTGAAGAGATGCTGATTTGGAGATGATCGCTGAGTCTATAAGAAGTCAGAAGGTCGCAGCCACTGCAGAAAATTGAAGAAATTATGAGCCAGGTTAAGAGACGGAAAAGAGCAGATTGCAGTTATTGGTTTTGTAAAGAATTTTCCATCAGACAAGATCATATGGAAACCGCAGTTTTTGAAGAGCAGATGTAAATTGCAGAGGTGCCGCTGATTTGTTTGAAAAGCCGCAACCGCAGCTGAGGATTGTTGGATTAGCCGTAGATCTGAAGGAAGCCCCCAAAAATATTTCAGATAGTTGGTAGTGAGGAGCTGTTAGCATAACCTGAAGCAATAAACAGAGCTAAATCAGTAATCGAGGGTTTACAGAATTCAAAGGAAGTTTGATTGAGAATGCCACATCACAGCCATCAAGAAGTGGAAATAAAAGTGGCATAGGTGCAGAAAGGTATGACAAGTAGTTTGAATTTGCAAATATGATAGATTGAATTTTTTTATAAGAATGTTGTTTTATCACTATTGATGAGAAAAGAGGAATTCATGAGTGCTGTTGAAATTGCTAAAATAAGTAAAATAAAGGGTACAACTATGGAAAGTGTAGTCAAGCAAGCTGATTATTGTATTTTAGTTGCAATTTATTGATCCGGAGATAGAAAGATACAGCTGCAACTGTTGAAGGAAATTGTGGAAGAGTGAAGGCAGGCGAAGATTGAAAAATTGAGGTAAGTTTATCTGTTTGATTCAATGGGAAAAGCCGATAGAGTAAAGAAAGAGAAAACAAAAGATTTAGAAGAAGAATTAATAAAGGTGAAGAAAGAAAATATGAGTTTAAAATGTGAAAAAGATTTTTTAGAAAAAGAATTGGAAAAATTAAGGAAAGAAATGGGAGCAGAAAAATGTAGCCTTTTAAATATAATTAGTGATTCTAGAGAGGCAATTGAAGAGCTAGAGGATAAGTTAAAGTTTGTGGAACAAATAAATAATTTGCAGGTGAAGGAATTGTGCAAATTTAGAGAGAAAAATAAAGAGCTTGAAGGAAAACTAGAATTGTTTGATGAGATTAATACAAGGAATGAGGAATTGGAAAAAAGAGTGAAATTGGTTGATGAATTAGAAGAGAAATTAAAAAAATTAGAAGAAGCAAATAGTTTGCAGATAAAGGAAATTACAAAATTGAATGAATGTTTGAAGTCGAAATCCGTATGTGATGTTTCATGTAGTACAGAAGATTTGAGTTTGTCAATTGATAAATGTGTTTTTGCTGAAGAAGTTTGTGATAAAAAATGTCAAAATGATAATGTTGTTAACTGTAATGGCAATGAAATGAATGTTGGTTTAAAGATCATGGAAAGAATGGGATACAAAGGTAAAGGTTTAGGAAGACATGATCAAGGGATGAGAGAGCCAATTAAGCCAATAATGAGGCCAAAGCATGAAGGTCTTGGATATGTGACAGGTAAGGGAAATAATACAGGTGTAACCAAGTTTGTTAAAGAAAAGGTATGTGTGCAATGTTGTCATTGTAACAGGAAAGATCATGCAAAGGATACATGTTGGGATCTACATCCATGCAGAATATGTGGTTTGAGAAATCATTCAGAGAAGATGTGTTGGCAAAGAGAGAAGACAAATACAGGAAGCATGCAAATGGATTATATGGCAGATTGTATGAAAATGGATTGTGGATGGAATTACGGATCAAGTTGGCAAAAGATGATAGGTATGTTCAAAAGATTGTTCAAGTGGAAATGTTCTTATGTCAAAGATGAAAGAAATCAAGAGAGGTTTGTTGGTAGGGCAAGACATCAAAGAAGGTGGAAAGTTACAGATAGTGAGTTTGCAGAAAAGAAGACTTCCAGTTTGAAGTTCTAAAAATTTGAAGTTTGAAGGACTGCCGCAGCAGTGGGATGAGAGTTGAAAAGAGTTGAGGGAAGAGATCTGCAGATCGTAAGAGATGGTTTGAAGTTTGAAGACTTGGACAAAGGCATCATTAGGCATGAAGATATCAAACAATGAAAAGGATTTGCAAAGTCAGCAGTCAAGAGCAAGGAAATTTATGCAGCAGCATTCGTGGTAGAAATTAGGGAGGAGTGTTGGAATATAATTTCTCCCACTCATTGGGAATATAAATAAGACAAATATTAAATGTAAAAGAAAAAAAAAATAGATGGAAAATGAGAAGTTTCTAGATGGCAGGAACATTCCAGAATGATAGAGATAAGCATTAAAATATTTATCTGTAAGAGACATGTCGGCCTAAGATCTAGAAAGGCCTAGGTAGTTTCTAGAATTATCTATGTAATTCCTAAGACCTCTATTTAAGGAGGCAGATGTAATGGATTGTGAGTGGTGGAGTGTTGGAGCTGATCATGTATGATTTGTAAGATTTCATATTCATGAATGAAATATAAGTTTATGGCATTTTATGAGTTTGTTATTCTGTGTTGTGTGTTGATCCATGATCCATCCACCTCCTTTAAATATGCTGAAAGGAAAGCTGCCATCAAGTCTTCAGAATTGTTCTAGCTTACAAATTTTAGACCTGACCAATAATCTCTTCTATGAAAACATACCCCCTTGGTTAGGTCAGTTGTCTCAGTTGATGATACTTGTTTTGAGATCAAATAAGTCTGACGGGCACATTCCACATCAAATAGGCAATCTATCAAATCTCCATGTTTTAGATATTTCACACAATAGTTTGATTGGTACCATCCCACCAGAGAATGCAATGCTGGAAGGAATGAGGAACCCCCGAGTGGAAAGGTCAAATGTCAATGTTGATAGATTTTATTATTCCAATGAAGAGATCAAAGTGTTTAACAAAAAATCTGATCTGGTGTATACCAAATCAGTTTTGTTACTTATAACATGCATTGATCTATCTGCAAATAACCTATCAGGTATCATTCATTCAGCAATTGGAAGCCTTAAAAGGTCTCCACGTATTCAACTTATCAGATATTAGTCTTACAGGGGAGATTCCAATTAGCTTTCGAATGCTACGGGAGCTACAGTCACTGGATCTTTCAAACAATAAATTGCATGGCAGGATTCCAAATGAAATTTGAGAAGTTTTCTATCTGAGCTCTTTCATTGTATCTAACAATATGCTTTGTGGAATAATAATAGCAGGAAATCAATTTGCTACATTCAATTCTGAAGATTTCTCTGGAAACCCTGATCTTTGTGGTTTTCCAGTTAATAACAGAACATGTAAATGTGGAGAGATCAAATTCTGTTATACCCAGTCCTCTTCAAGAAAAAGAAGATGAGGGAGAAGAAATTCCATGGCATTGGTATGTAGAGTGGATGGCAAGTGTGGCCTTTGGATTTTGGGGAGTATTTGGAATCTTGGCTGCAAAAAAGTATTGGTGGAAAAAAACTATTCTAATATTAGATGAAATGGCAATTAATTTGCTAAATAGATTTGCAAATAGATAGTAAGTGAAATGTAAAACCATCACATGAATGTGCTTATCTTTGTGATTCCCTCGTACCATATATATATATATATATATATATATATATATATATATATATTCTTGCCTTCTTGTTTTATTGAGAAAGTATTGGAGGATTTGAACTATTGTAAGAGTTAATGAATCTTAAATTATTTATTATAATTTGTGTTATGATATGTAATAAATTTTAAATAATGTATAAATAAAATATTAAAATATCAGTTATTATTGATAAGTAGGAGGTATTTTCTACGTGTCAAATTATGATATTGCTATCAAGATTCAAATGTGTAGTTTTCAAGTCAAACTCATTGACCCATGTTTCATGAGTAGTGGTTCACAAGAACCCATCTCTCATGATAATGAATGGTCCACTTAGCACTCATTGCATCTAGGTGATGCTCACAGAGGTGAAGCACTCATTGCTTTACAGGTTGCTTGGTGTGGTTTGAGTCAAATCATTGACCCATGTTTCATGACTGGTGGATTCAGCGGTATAGTGGGATGACCTAGTGCTTCACCTCTATGAGCATCACCTAGATGCAATGAGTGCTAAGTGGACCATTCATTATCATGAGAGATGGGTTCTTGTGAACCACTAGTCATGAAACATGGGTCAATGAGTTTGAATCAAAAACTACATGGTTGAATTCTGATAGCAATGAGTGCTTCACCTCTATGAGCATCACCTAGATGCAATGAGTGCTAAGTGGATCATTCATTATCATGAGAGATGGGTTCTTGTGAACCACTACTCATGAAACATGGGTCAATGAGTTTGACTCGAAAACTACACGGTTGAATCCTGATAACAATATCATAATTTGACACACTATGGAAAATACCTCCTACTTATCAATTGATGAGCTAAATGGGCTCTATAATGAATGGTTCATAAGGCACAACACTTGCTGAAGGTTTTGCAAATGGGTTTCCAAGCTAAGTGGTCTTAACCTTGGGGAAAACTCTATGGTTAAGCACGCTTGAGTTGGAACAATACTGGGATGGGTGACCTCTTGGAACAGCCTAGTGCTTCACCTTTGTGAGCATCTAGATGCAATGAGTGCTAAGTGGGCCATTCATTATCATGAGAGATCACGAGTTCTTGTGAACCACTACTCATGAAACATGGGTCAATGAGTTTGACTCAAAAACTACACAATTGAATCTTGATAGCAATATCATAATCATTTTTTATGTTAAATATTAAATTTATTTTATTTTATTTTTTTTCATAGAATTATTAATGTTTATATAATTTTTTATCTAACTCTAAGAAAGATAACACATCATTTCATATGTGTTTATTCAATTTGTGAGTTGAGCTTTCATTTATTTTTTTTAAACAATATTTAGCATTTAGAAAATGTTTACAATGCAATCTTGAAGAATGGAGAAAAGATTCAATAGATATGAAGTACTTCTATAGTTTCTATTCCTCTACCAATGGAAATCTATTTCGAATATCATGCCTAAGAGGAATGGAAAGTGTTAACTTAGACAACTTAAAACATGGTCTAACTGCAAGAGTCTGTCCAATTCTTTGAGAGAACACCAAAGAAGAATGTGACCCATATTATGGGGGGAGACCACCTAGTTTTCTGCCCAACCTATTGAAGATGATAGCTCAATGATGTTGACTCTACGAGTTTCATTGATATATTTTCTTGTAGCCTTATCTATGGTATTGGCTATTAGTGTAGGATATTCTTTAGAATATTTGTATAGGATTTTTTTCAAAATATTCCTATGGATTACTCCTATTTGGAGATAAGCTTGTTTAGTTGTATTTAATTTTTTTATATATAGTTGTATTGAGCTTTGCATGCCACCAGTCTTAGATCAATGGAGTTACATGCCTATTCTTAGGCCCCTTTGCCACGATTCTAGAAGGAAATTTCTCTCATTTACACCATAAATATGTACATTTATTGTAAGTTAATTCATTATGAGTAGTTTTGGATCATTGTGAGTAATTCCAAAATCATTGAGAGTAGTTCCAAATCATGTAGAGTTATTCTATATTCTTGTGTTATCTT
This sequence comes from Sequoia sempervirens, assembly GCA_007258455.2. Taxonomy (NCBI): domain Eukaryota; kingdom Viridiplantae; phylum Streptophyta; class Pinopsida; order Cupressales; family Cupressaceae; genus Sequoia; species Sequoia sempervirens. Next base: position 58,734 of record VDFB02215708.1, read on the forward strand.
TTGTTTGCAATATTCTATGTTTTTTAAATAGCTTGGAAGGAATGTGATTGTTGGTCTTGCATTGCCCAACTAGCACTAATAATCAATCCAATATATCTTGGTAAAATCTGTAATATGGTTTCAAATATTTTATTAGAAATTGATTGGTGATACGATATTATTTGTTCAACTATTTCTTTTTTGAGAATATTGGTTGCATCTAACTTGTTTTTTTGGGTGTATTTGATCCATAACACTCTGCAAAGAGTTTGATTTCCTATTTTGTTAATTCAAAAATATTTGTAGGCTACACAAAGTGCATTATTGTAGATATTTTGTTGACGAAGGAAATGGTGTTCTCCCTAGAAGGCGTGTCTTGGTGTTTTCCTTCTCTTGTGCAAGCGTTTTATCTTCTTGTATGTTCTCTATGCAAGCATGTTTATAGTAGAGAGCTAATGTGATTAAAAGCAATGACATGTGCATGCTAAACCTTTGACATGCATACTTGTTAACTATGATAACACTTGGCATTTTTCTTGTGTTTTTGTGGTGAATTCAAACACTTATTTGGCAAGGTCAAAGATTGGAGACCAAATAAGGAGTTTGAATAAACATTTGCATAGGCATGAAATTCTTGATGCTTATTGAAGACTTATTGAAGAGCTATGATTTCATACCTAATTTTTACATGTGTTTTTTTAATGTGATTTTTGCATGCTATTTTTCATGCAATTTTCCATGCAAGTATCCCCTTCCAATTTAAAGGGACAAATTTGAAAGTGTAATTAAATAGGCAAGTAAGAAAAGTTATAATTGTAATAACTTTTGAGAGCCTTTTTTTTCAAAAGTGTTTATTTTCCCAAGCATCCTCTATTGAAAATGTTTTGGAACTAATTTATTATAAAGTTTCATTCTTCATTCCAATTAGATAATCCTATACATTAAAATACAAAGTGCTAAAATCTAGAGGTTAGCATTCTTAACCTCATTTAAAAAGGTAACTTAAACTTTGTAAGTACAAAATTAGGTGAAATTTGTCTACAAACTAAACATATAAACTTTCAAAACATGGGGAATTTCTCATTCACATACACTCAATCCATAAAGTTTCATTTATGTATCATTCTTTGGGGGATAATAAATAGGAATTTGGTAATATAGAATCAAGATATAGTTCCCAAAATTTGAAGGGGTTAATCCATATGTAGTAATGGAAAAAATAGTTTTTTTCCTTACTTGGTTTGATAATTGACATTAAAGTTGAATTAATGATGTCTTGGAGTGGTGTTGTAATGTGTTGTACACATTCACACTATTCTAAGACCTTTATTTAAGTAATATATGCCTTAATTGATCATTTGCAAGGGTGTTGTAAAGTGTTGTAACACACTTTCACACTTTTCTAGGATGTATCTACTTAATTAAGCCTAATGGGCCCCTTTCTGAATAAAATATACATAATGTGTACCTTGTTTAAGTGTTGTAAAGAGTTACAAGACATTTTCACATTTATCTAGGTGGGACCATTAATTAATTGAGGTTAATTAGAGTAATTAACCCCCTTTAATTCAAATTTAAGCCTTAATTTTGACACCTCTCGAAGATCTATCTCAACACTTATAATATAATTAACCAAATATTTCATTGGGAAAAGTTTGGTCCTAGAAAAGTGTGGCAGGACCCATTTTCCCTAGATGGTGAATGGGTCCTCCCTTAACAAGACCCCCATTTTTTAGTTGATCTAGATTGGGTTTTTATCCCTCTTTCAATCCCCTAGGGTTATGTCCTAGTAAACTGAGCTAGGACCCATTCGTCCAAGTTGGTGAATGGGTCCTCCCTTAATGAGACCCCGCTTTTTGAATTTCATTTTGGTAAGAATTTAATAATGTTTCTTTTCAGATCTGGTGTCAACCATAATTCTTTGAATTTCGAGGTGAATCTCCTAATTTAGTATAAATAAGGGGTTAATTCACATTATTTCTCCGAACGCCACCAAAACGTCGCCACCGCCATCCGCCATGTTTCACGCTGCTCCGCGCGTATCCGCCGCACCGCCCATCGCAGGCTTTGGATGGCCTGGCGGCCAGTTGAGCCGCAGGCGGAGCAGTAGCATTGATCATCCCGCCTCATGCCACCCGTCCGCCATTCAAAGACCACATTCTTCATGGCCACTACATGTTAGTTTGCAAATTTATATTTCAAGACTTCTTATAAGGTATATACATTGCATCACTTCATGTTTCATGCTTCAATTTCATTATCTTATCATTTGGTTTGATTACCTACAAGTGGTTTGACTAAGGAAAACCCCCATTCACTAAGGAACAACAATTTTTTTTCCCTTCAGTGTGTGATTGTAGATTTATAGGTTAAAGATCAAGTTGAGCAAGACTTGGAGCAAAATTGACAAAGTTGAAAAGTTACAAAAGTCATAACTCAAAGTGCAAGATCAAAGAATTGAAGCTACAAAATTGCATACATACTTCTAGAACTTGATAACGAGGAATTTGAGAGTCCAAAAATCAAAGAACTGAACCCTAAAATTAGTTTTTGAAAACCCTAAAAGGACCCATTCACCACTAAAGGCGAATGAGTCCTTTGTAGCTCAAAAACAACAAATTTTTGGCTAGGTACACAAATTTTTATGCTAAAAAAAAATCCCCCATGGTTTTTATAATAGTTAGGTTCCATTTTTTATTATTATTTGCATCTAATTTTACACATAATTGAGTGAAACACCTCTTCAAAAAATTGTGGTTCATCATCTTGTTTATCAAAAAATTTGATGAAACTCCATTTTTGGGTGTTTCACTATATAAGTCAATAATAGGGATAATAAATCATCCCTCTATCATTAGTTTGGATGAAGGGAACTATAAGGACCAAAATCTACATTGAACAAAGATTGACGAATATGAGTTAAATCTGTCAATTTTGAAAAAATGAGATGAAAGCCCTCCCTATGAAATTGTTGAGCATTTGAATATAAAGGGAACAATAATATCACCAAACTAATATGCAATTATAAATGAAATATGCATGCTATTCCTAAATTACTCAAACATCATCTCATAGGGGGATTGGTGCTATTTTGATATGGAAAATAGCCCTTTCCCAACCCCTTTAGATAAGCTAAATGATAAAATGCTTTGAAGATGGAGTGGATGGGAAAAATCAATTCTCAGTTTAAGAGAGTTGCAAGAGATTGTGGAGGATTTGATCAATAATGAAACCTTTCATTTATATATTATTTTAATGAGATAAATAGACAAATGGATGAATGTGGGACAAAGATTTAGCCAATGAGAAGAGGCCACTTGTCAACTTGTGATAGGCTTGAGGATGATTACATTTTGGTCGATATGCCAAAGATTTTAAAATTGTTGAGTTGGGGACATGAAAGAGACATGTAAGGCTTTCAAATTTAAAATTGTTGAGTGGGGGACATGAAAGAGACATGTAAGACTTTCAAATTTAAAATTGTTGAGTGGGGGACATGAAAGAGACATGTAAGACTTTCAAATTTAAAATTGTTGAGTGGGGAACATGAAAGAGACATGTAAGTTTAAAATTGTGAAAATGTTGAGTGGGGAATATTCCTCAAAGATGTCGTGTTGGAAGAAAATAAGGATTTTAATAAATCAATAAATTGATTTATTTGTGCAAGTGGGTGGTTAGGTTAGTTTAATCAGGATTAGATTAGCTTAATGATGATTAGGATGTTTTGACCCCTTTTGACTTGAATATTTGATTTATTTAAATCAAAAAGGGATGAGATTTCAATTAAATAAAGTTTGGCTTATTTAATTAAAAGGATGATGTTTGATTTATTTAAATTAAATGAATAACCTTAGAAATGAAATTAATGTTGATGAATAGATGAAGGTGAACTAAGTTTATTTGATGAATGAACTTTATTAACTGCATGATGTAAATTTTGCATGTCTACATTTTGCCCCTCTTTGAAGCAATGTACTTGCTGTGTTGGTTCAAAGAATAAACTTTCCATGATCAAAATTGAAAAATTTTCTAATTTTTTTAGATGCCCCAGCGGAAAGAAGTACACTTGTACATTTCCCCCTCAAGAGATCAAGAAAAAATATTTGATGTGAGGGTCGATCTCACGATAAAGAGGTTCAAAATGGATGGTATGGATGATGATGCAATGTATGTGAGATGAATGATAGGATAATGCCTATATGATTTGGAATGAATGTTTTATTCAAATTCTTAGACTAAAAGATCTATATTATGATGATGATATAAATGCAATGTAGGTGAATGAATGAATGATATGTGGTATACTGATGGTTTTGTGGATGTAGGGTGGATGCATGATGGATGCATTGATGATGTTATGTTAGCATGGAAAACAAGATATTTAGATGATGGCAAGAGGATCCAACAAGTACATGATCTTAAGAGACTTTATTAGAGATGATGATGATGATTGGTGGATGATGATTCACTTATCAAGGATTGGGATTTTAAAAGGGCTACTTACGTTATGTTTGATAATACACAGATACGATGCTTCAAGGTATAAAGAACCTAGATGGCATTGTACCTAGTGCGATGGACTTTGACTCAACAAATAGATAGGAGTATTCTTGTTCACACTTGACATACAGAAACCTTGCTAGGATGTACCTAACAAAGCAAGTATTCACCAAGTTATTTTACAAGAACGTCCAACAAGCACAATAGACAAAAGATAATGATCGTTGCCCCATTCCTAGTGCTCTAAATCCTTCGTTTGGATATCATCGTGAGGTCCTTGGAATGAGCGCAATAAGATAAATCAAAAGAAAAGATCAAATATGCAAATAAGCCAATGTTCTTCATACCTATATCCAAAGGGATTTTTTTTATAGGATAAGAATCCAAGGTGATATCCAAAATGATACCCATTGTCAGAATGATATATCCTAGGACATGCATTGTATAGGATGATGATGGTTTGATAAGTAGATTGATAAGATGTTGATATAAAGGTGATTGGCATGTTCGCAATTGATCAAGAGTTTGATTTTGTTTTAAATGTTTGTTGTTTTCTTTTTCTGATTTTACGATTGAAGCTTGTTTTTGCTGAATGTTGTGATTGTTTATTATGGATGATTGATTATTGTGGGTGAAAGTGAGATGAGACGGATGAATTTTTTCAAATATTTGGATGTTTTTTGATGTTTTTGGAATGTTTTGAGGCTGTTTTTCATATTTTTCGAGATTTTTACAAATATTTTGATTTTTGATTTTTTCAAATGTTTTTGGATTTTTTTGTTTTTCAAATGTTTTGGATTTTGATGCGATTTTGATGTTTCGATTTTTGTGTCTTGAGGGTTGATCAAATACTGTATTATTTTAATCTCGTGAGATCTAATGAAGTTCGACTCCAAGTTTTGTTGTTTTCATTTTTTGAGTGTTTTGGATTTTGATATGTTTAGATGTTTTTGGACTTTCATGTTTGGTTTTTTTTTTTTTTTTTTGCATGATTTTGATGATTTGGATATGGATATGTGTGATGATATTAGTTCTCTATTTAGGATTTTTGTTGAAGACCAAGCTAAGGTTGACTGATCGAATCGATGGATTGATTATGATGATAAAATTGTTGAGGATGCACAACAATGCAAAGATTGGATTGATTAAGATTGATTAGGATTGATGATAATAACATTGTTGAGGATGCACAAAAATGCAAGGATCTAGTGTTA